>JAWMAG010000113.1:0-42759 GCA_037013455.1 Ceratitis rosa | reverse complement strand
GGGTTCGATTTACTTGAAATTCGTTATATAGGTGCCTTTTTGCTTAGGTAACCAGGAAGATCTCTTTCTCTCTGAGAAGTGGATCAGGGAGTTACCTATTCAAAAAAATCTTAGTTATTGTTTGATTTACTTGAAATTCGGTATGTAGGTGTCTTTTTTTAACTAAGCAGGAAGATTTATTTTCTCTCCAGGGAGTGGATCAGGGACTGACCTACTCAAAAACATCTTAGTTATGGTTTGATTTACATGAAATTCGGATCATAGGTGTCTTTTTGCTTAGGTAACCAGGTAGATCTTTTGCTCTCTGGGAAGTAGATCAGGGGCTGACCTATTCAAAAAAGTCTTAGTTAAAGTTTGATTTACTTGAAATTCGGTATATGGGTGGTCTTTTTGCTTAAGTTAACTTTTCACTCCGGAAAGTGGATCAGGGGGTGACCTATTAAAAAAATTTCAGTTATGGTTCGATTTACTTGAAATTCGGTATATAGGTGCCTTTTTGCTTAGGTAAACAGGAAGATTCTTTTTCTCTTCGCAAGTGGATCAGGGAGTGACCTATTCAAAAAAATCTTAGTTATTGTTGGATTTACTTCTAATTCGGTATGTAGGTGTTTTTTTCTTTATGGTTTGATTTACTTTAAATCCGGTACATAGGTGCCTTTTTGCTTTTTCTCTTCGGGAAGTGAAACAGGAGCAACCTATTCAAAAAATCTTAGTTATTGTTCGATTTACTTGAAATTCGGTATATAGGTGCCTTTTTGTTCAACTAAGCAGGAAGATTCACTTTCTCTCCAGGAAGTGGATCAGGGACTGACCTATTCAAAAAAATCTTAGTTATGGTTTGATTTCCTTGAAATTCGGTATATAGGTGTCTTTTTACTTAAGGTAACAGGAAGATCTTTTTCTCTTCGGAAAATGGAACAGGGAGTAACCTATTCAAACAAAATCTTTGTTATTGTTTGATTTACTTGAAATTCGGTATATAGGTGTCTTTTTATTTAACTAAGCAGGAAGATTTATTTTCTCTCCAGTAACTGGATCAGGGCGTGAGCTATACAAAAAAATCTTTGTTATGGTTCGGGTTACTTCAAATTCGTTATATAGGTGCCCGTTAGTTTAACTAAGCAGGAAGATTCATTTTCTCTCCAGGAAGTGGATCAGCGACTGATCTTTTCAAAAAAAATTTTAGTTATGGTTTGATTTACTTGAAATTCGGTACAAAGGTGCCTCTTTGCGTAGGTAACCAGATAGATATTTTTCTCTCTGGGAAGTGGAGCAGGGAGCTACCTATTCAAAAAAATCTTAGTTATGGTCCGATTTACTTGAAATTCGGTATATAGGTGTATTTATATTTAACTAAGCAGGAAGACTTATTTTCTCTCCAGGAAGTGGATCAGGGACTGACATATTCAAAAAAATCTTAGTTATGGTTTGATTTTCTTGAAATTCGGTACAAAGATGCCTCTTGGCTTAGGTAACCAGGTAGATCTTTTTCTCTCTGGGAAGTGGAGCAGGGAGCTACCTATTCAAAAATATTTTAGTTATGGTTTGATTTACTTGAAATTCGGTACATAGGTGCCTTTTTGCTTAGGTAACCAGGTAGATCCTTTTTCTCTCTGGGAAGTGGAGCAGGGAGTTACCTATTCAAAAAAATCTTAGTTATGGTTCGATTTACTTGAAATTCGGTATATAGGTGTATTTTTATTTAAGTTAACAGGAAGATCTTCTTCTTTTCGGAAAGTAGATCACCTATTCAAAAAAATCTTAGTTATTGTTTGATTTACTTGAAATTCGGTACATAGGTGTCCTTTTACTTAAGTTAACAGGAAGATCTTTTTCTCTTCGGGAAATGGAACAGGGAGTAACCTATTCAAAAAAATCTTTGTTATTGTATGATTTACTTGAAATTCGGTATATAGGTATCCTTTTCTTTATGTTTTGATTTACTTGAAATCCGGTACATAGAAGTCTTTTTGCTTAAGTTAACTTTTCTCTCCGGGAATTGGATCTTGGCGTGACCTATACAAAGAAATCTTTGTTATGGTCGATTTACTTGAAATTCGGTATGTAGGTGTCTTATTATTTAACTAAGCAGGAAGATTTACGTTCTCTCGAGGAAGTGGATCAGGGACTGACCTATTCAAAAAAATATTAGTTATTGTTCGATTTACTTGAAATTCGGTATATAGGTGTCTTTTTATTAAACTAAGCAGGAAGATTTATTTTCTCTCCAGAGAGTGGATCAGGGACTGAGCTACTCAAAAACATCTTAGTTATGGTTCGAATTACTTGAAATTCGGTATACAGGTGTCTTTTTGCCTAAGTCAATAGAAAAATCTTTTTCTGTCCGGGAAGTGGAACAGGGACTAACCTATTCAAAAAAATCTTAGTTATGATTTGACTTACTAGAAATTCGGTACATAGGTGCCTTTTTGCTTAGGTAAACAGGAAGATCTTTTTCTCTCTGAGAAGTGGATCAGGGAGTTACCTATTCAAAAAAATCTTAGTTATTGTTTGATTTACTTGAAATTCGGTATGTAGGTGTCTCACACCTGACTGACCTATTCAAAACGATCTTAGTTATGTTCAATTTACTTGAAATTCGGTACATAGGTGTCTTTTAGCTTAGGTAACGAGAAAGTTTACACTTTCAGGGACTGACCTATTAAAAAGATCTTATTTGTGGTTCAATTTACTTGAAATTAGGTACACAGGTATATTTGTGCTTAAGTAAACTGGAAGACTGCACTTCCAGGGACTACCCTATTTAAAAAATTTTAGATATAGTTCAATTTACTTGAAATCCGGTACATAGGTGCCTTTTTGCTTAGGTAAACAGGAAGATCCTTTTTCTCTTCGGGAAGTGGAACAGGGAGCAACCTATTCAAAAAAATCTTAGTTATTGTTCGATTTACTTCAAATTCGGTATAAAGGTGCCTTATTGTTTAACTAAGCAGGAAGATTTATTTTCTCTCCAGGAAGTGGATCACGGACTGTCCTATTAAAAAAAATCTTAGTTATGGTTTGATTTACTTGAAATTCGGTACATAGAAGTCTTTTTGCTTAAGTTAATTTTTCACTACGGGAATTGGATCAGGGCGTGACCTATATAAAAAAATCTTTGTTAGGGTTCGATTTACTTGAAATTCGTTATATAGGTGCCTTTTTGCTAAGGTCACCAGGGAAGATCTTTTTCTCTCTGAGAAGTGGATCAGGGAGTTACCTATTCAAAAAAATCTTAGTTATTGTTTGATTTACTTGAAATTCGGTATGTAGGTGTCTCACACCTGACTGACCTATTCAGAAAAATTTTAGTTAGGGTTCGATTTACTTGAAATTCGTTATATAGGTGCCTTTTTGCTTAGGTAACCAGGAAGATCTTTTCCTCTCTGGGTTACCTATTCAAAAAAATCTTAGTTATTGTTTGATTTACTGAAATTCGGTATGTAGGTGTCTTATTATTTAACTATGCAGGAAGATTTACTTTCTCTCCAGGAAGTGGATCAGGGACTATCCTATTAAGAAAAATTTTAGTTATGGTTTGATTTACTTGAAATGAAAACATAGGTGCCCTTTTGCTTAGGTAACAAGGAAGATCTTTTTCTTTCCGGGAAGTAGATCACCTATTCAAAAAAATCTTAGTTATTGTTCGATTTACTTGAAATTCGTTATATAGGTGTCTTTTAATTTAACTAAGCAGGGAGATTCATTTTCTCTCCAGGAAGTGGATCAGGGACTGACCTATTCAAAAAAGGCTTAGTTATGGTTTGATTTACTTGAAATTCGGTATATAGGTGTCTTTTTACTTAAGGTAACAGGAAGATCTTAGTTATTGTTTGATTTACTTGAAATTCGGTACATAGGTGTCCTTTTACTTAAGTTAACAGGAAGATCTTTTTTCTCTTCGGACATGGAACAGGGAGTAACCTATTCAAAAAAAACTTTATTATTGTATGATTTACTTCAAATTCGGTATATAGGTATCCTTTTCTTTATGTTTTGATTTACTTGAAATCCGGTACATAGAAGTCTTTTTGCTTAAGTTAACTTTTCTCTCCGGGAATTGGATCTTGGCGTGACCTATACAAAGAAATCTTTGTTATGGTCGATTTACTTGAAATTCGGTATGTAGGTGTCTTATTATTTAACTAAGCAGGAAGATTTACGTTCTCTCGAGGAAGTGGATCAGGGACTGACCTATTCAAAAAAATCTTAGTTATGGTTCGATTTACTTGAAATTCGGTATATAGGTGTCTTTTTATTAAACTAAGCAGGAAGATTTATTTTCTCTCCAGAGAGTGGATCAGGGACTGAGCTACTCAAAAACATCTTAGTTATGGTTCGAATTACTTGAAATTCGGTATACAGGTGTCTTTTTGCCTAAGTCAATAGAAAAATCTTTTTCTGTCCGGGAAGTGGGACAGGGAGTAACCTATTCAAAAAAATCTTAGTTATGATTTGATTTACTGTAAATTCGTACATAGGTGTCTTTTTGCTTAGGTAAACAGGAAGATCTTTTTCTCTCTGAGAAGTGGATCAGGGAGTTACCTATTCAAAAAAATCTTAGTTATTGTTTGATTTACTTGAAATTCGGTATGTAGGTGTCTCACACCTGACTGACCTATTCAAAACGATCTTAGTTATGGTTCAATTTACTTGAAATTCGGTACATAGGTGTCTTTTAGCTTAGGTAACGAGAAAGTCTACACTTTCAGGGACTGACCTATTAAAAAGATCTTATTTGTGGTTCAATTTACTTGAAATTAGGTACACAGGTATATTTGTGCTTAAGTAAACTGGAAGACTGCACTTCCAGGGACTACCCTATTTAAAAAATTTTAGATATAGTTCAATTTACTTGAAATCCGGTACATAGGTGCCGTTTTGCTTAGGTAAACAGGAAGATCCTTTTTCTCTTCGGGAAGTGGAACAGGGAGCAACCTATTCAAAAAAATCTTAGTTATTGTTCGATTTACTTCAAATTCGGTATAAAGGTGCCTTATTGTTTGACTAAGCAGAAAGATTTATTTTCTCTCCAGGAAGTGGATCACGGACTGTCCTATTAAAAAAAATCTTAGTTATGGTTTGATTTACTTGAAATTCGGTACATAGAAGTCTTTTTGCTTAAGTTAATTTTTCACTACGGGAATTGGATCAGGGCGTGACCTATATAAAAAAATCTTTGTTAGGGTTCGATTTACTTGAAATTCGTTATATAGGTGCCTTTTTGCTAAGGTCACCAGGAAGATCTTTTCTCTCTGAGAAGTGGATCAGGGAGTTACCTATTCAAAAAAATCTTAGTTATTGTTTGATTTACTTGAAATTCGGTATGTAGGTGTCTCACACCTGACTGACCTATTCAGAAAAATTTTAGTTAGGGTTCGATTTACTTGAAATTCGTTATATAGGTGCCTTTTTGCTTAGTAACCAGGAAGATCTTTTCCTCTCTGGGTTACCTATTCAAAAAAATCTTAGTTATTGTTTGATTTACTTGAAATTCGGTATGTAGGTGTCTTATTATTTAACTATGCAGGAAGATTTACTTTCTCTCCAGGAAGTGGATCAGGGACTATCCTATTAAGAAAAATTTTAGTTATGGTTTGATTTACTTGAAATGAAAACATAGGTGCCCTTTTGCTTAGGTAGCAAGGAAGATCTTTTTCTTTCCGGGAAGTAGATCACTTATTCAAAAAAATCTTAGTTATTGTTCGATTTACTTGAAATTCGTTATATAGGTGTCTTTTAATTTAACTAAGCAGGGAGATTCATTTTCTCTCCAGGAAGTGGATCAGGACTGACCTATTCAAAAAAGGCTTAGTTATGGTTTGATTTACTTGAAATTCGGTATATAGGTGTCTTTTTACTTAAGGTAACAGGAAGATCTAGTTATTGTTTGATTTACTTGAAATTCGGTACATAGGTGTCCTTTTACTTAAGTTAACAGGAAGATCTTTTTCTCTTCGGGACATGGAACAGGAGTAACCTATTCAAAAAAAACTTTATTATTGTATGATTTACTTCAAATTCGGTATAAGGTATCCTTTTCTTATGTTTTGATTTACTTGAAATCCGGTACATAGAAGTCTTTTTGCTTAAGTTAACTTTTCTCTCCGGGAATTGGATCTTGGCGTGACCTATACAAAGAAATCTTTGTTATGGTCGATTTACTTGAAATTCGGTATGTAGGTGTCTTATTATTTAACTAAGCAGGAAGATTTACGTTCTCTCGAGGAAGTGGATCAGGGACTGACCTATTCAAAAAAATCTTAGTTATGGTTCGATTTACTTGAAATTCGGTATATAGGTGTCTTTTATTAAACTAAGCAGGAAGATTTATTTTCTCTCCAGAGAGTGGATCAGGACTGAGCTACTCAAAAACATCTTAGTTATGGTTCGAATTACTTGAAATTCGGTATACAGGTGTCTTTTTGCCTAAGTCAATAGAAAAATCTTTTTCTGTCCGGGAAGTGGGACAGGGAGTAACCTATTCAAAAAAATCTTAGTTATGATTTGATTTACTGGAAATTCGGTACATAGGTGTCTTTTTGCTTAGGTAAACAGGAAGATCTTTTTCTCTCTGAGAAGTGGATCAGGGAGTTACCTATTCAAAAAAATCTTAGTTATTGTTTGATTTACTTGAAATTCGGTATGTAGGTGTCTCACACCTGACTGACCTATTCAAAACGATCTTAGTTATGGTTCAATTTACTTGAAATTCGGTACATAGGTGTCTTTTAGCTTAGGTAACGAGAAAGTCTACACTTTCAGGGACTGACCTATTAAAAAGATCTTATTTGTGGTTCAATTTACTTGAAATTAGGTACACAGGTATATTTGTGCTTAAGTAAACTGGAAGACTGCACTTCCAGGGACTACCCTATTAAAAAATTTTAGATATAGTTCAATTTACTTGAAATCCGGTACATAGGTGCCGTTTTGCTTAGGTAAACAGGAAGATCCTTTTTCTCTTCGGGAGTGGAACAGGGAGCAACCTATTCAAAAAAATCTTAGTTATTGTTCGATTTACTTCAAATTCGGTATAAAGGTGCCTTATTGTTTGACTAAGCAGGAAGATTTATTTTCTCTCCAGGAAGTGGATCACGGACTGTCCTATTAAAAAAAATCTTAGTTATGGTTTGATTTACTTGAAATTCGGTACATAGAAGTCTTTTGCTTAAGTTAATTTTTCACTACGGGAAGTGGATCAGGGCGTGACCTATACAAAAAAATCTTTGTTAGGGTTCGATTTACTTGAAATTCGTTATATAGGTGCCTTTTTGCTAAGGTAATAAAGGAAGATCTTTTTCTCTCTGAGAAGTGGATCAGGGAGTTACCTATTCAAAAAAATCTTAGTTATTGTTTGATTTACTTGAAATTCGGTATGTAGGTGTCTCACACCTGACTGACCTATTCAGAAAAATTTTAGTTAGGGTTCGATTTACTTGAAATTCGTTATATAGGTGCCTTTTTGCTTAGGTAACCAGGAAGATCTTTTCCTCTCTGGGAAGTGGATCAGGGAGTTACCTATTCAAAAACAATCTTAGTTATTGTTTGATTTACTTGAAATTCGGTATGTAGGTGTCTTATTATTTAACTATGCAGGAAGATTTACTTTCTCTCCAGGAAGTGGATCAGGGACTGTCCTATTAAGAAAAATTTTAGTTATGGTTTGATTTACTTGAAATGAAAACATAGGTGCCCTTTTGCTTAGGTAACAAGGAAGATCTTTTTCTTTCCGGGAAGTAGATCACCTATTCAAAAAAATCTTAGTTATTGTTCGATTTACTTGAAATTCGTTATATAGGTGCCTTTTCGTTTAACTAAGCAGGAAGACTCATTTTCTCTCCAGGAAGTGGATCAGGGACTGACCTATTCAAAAAAATCTTAGTTATGGTTTGATTTCCTTGAAATTCGGTATATAGGTGTCTTTTAATTTAACTAAGCAGGGAGATTCATTTTCTCTCCAGGAAGTGGATCAGGGACTGACCTATTCAAAAAAGCTTAGTTATGGTTTGATTTACTTGAAATTCGGTATATAGGTGTCTTTTTACTTAAGGTAACAGGAAGATCTTTTTCTCTTCGGAAATGGAACAGGGAGTAACCTATTCAAACAAAATCTTTGTTATTGTTTGATTTACTTGAAATTCGGTATATAGGTGTCTTTTTATTTAACTAAGCAGGAAGATTTATTTTCTCTCCAGGAAGTGGATCAGGGCGTGACCTATGGTATACAAAAAAATCTTTGTTATGGTTCGGGTTACTTGAAATTCGTTATATAGGTGCCTTTTCGTTTAACTTAGCAGGAAGATTCATTTTCTCTCCAGGAAGTGGATCAGCGACTGATCTTTTCAAAAAAAATTTTAGTTATGGTTTGATTTACTTGAAATTCGGTACAAAGGTGCCTCTTTGCTTAAGTAACCAGGTAGATCTTTTTCTCTCTGGGAAGTGGAGCAGGGAGCTACCTATTCAAAAAAATCTTAGTTATGGTTCGATTTTACTTGAAATTCGGTATATAGGTGTATTTATATTTAACTAAGCACGCAGATTTAATTTCTCTCCAGGGAGTGGATTAGGGGCTGACCTATTCAAAAATATTTTAGTTATGGTTTGATTTACTTGAAATTCGGTACATGGGTGCCTTTTTGCTTAGGTAACCAGGTAGATCTTTTTCTCTCTGGGAAGTGGAGCAGGGAGTTACCTATTCAAAAAAATCTTAGTTATGGTTCGATTTACTTGAAAATCGGTATATAGGTGTATTTTTATTTAAGTTAACAGGAAGATCTTCTTCTTTTCGGGAAGTAGATCACCTATTCAAAAAAATCTTAGTTATTGTTTGATTTACTTGAAATTCGGTACATAGGTGTCCTTTTACTTAGTTAACAGGAAGATCTTTTTCTCTTCGGAATGGAACAGGGAGTAACCTATTCAAAAAAATCTTTGTTATTGTATGATTTACTTGAAATTCGGTATATAGGTATCTTTTTCTTTATGTTTTGATTTACTTGAAATCCGGTACATAGGTGCCCTTTTGCTTAAGTAACCAGGAAGATCTTTTCCTCTCTGGGAAGTGGATAAGGGATTAATTATTCAAAAAAATCTTAGTTATGGTTTGATTTACTTGAAATTCGGTACGTAGGTGTCTTTTTGCCTAAGTCAATAGAAAAATCTTTTTCTGTCCGGGAAGTGGAACAGGGAGTAACCTATTCAAAAAAATCTTAGTTATGATTTGATTTACTAGAAATTCGGTACATAGGTGCCTTTTTGCTTAGGTAAACAGGGAGATCTTTTTCTCTCCCGGAAGTGAATCAGGGAGTTACCTTTTCAAAAAATCTTAGTTATGGTTTGATTTACTTGAAATTCGGTATATAGGTGTCTTTTTATTTAAATAAGCAGGAAGATTTATTTCCTCTCCAGGAAGTGGATCAGGGACTGACCTATTCAAAAAAATCTTAGTTATGGTTTGATTTACTTGAATTCGGTACATAGGTGTCCTTTTACTTAAGTTAACAGGAAGATCTTTTTCTTTTCGGGAAATGGAATAGGGAGTAACCTATTCAATAAAATCTTTGTTATTGTATGATTTACTTGAATTCGGTATATAGGTATCTTTTTGTTTATGTTTTGATTTACTTGAAATCCGGTACATAGAAGTCTTTTTGCTTAAGTTAACTTTTCTCTCCGGGAATTGGATCATGGCGTGACCTATACAAAAAAATCTTAGTTATTGTTCGATTTACTTGAAATTCGTTATATAGGTGCCTTTTCGTTTAACTAAGCAGGAAGATTCATTTTCTCTCCAGGAAGTGGATCAGGGACTGACCTATTCAAAAAAATCTTAGTTATGGTTTGATTTCCTTGAAATTCTTTATATAGGTGTCTTTTAATTTAACTAAGCAGGAAGATTCATTTTCTCTCCAGGAAGTTGATCAGGGACTGACCTATTCAAAAACATCTTAGTTGTAGTTCGATTTCCTTGAAATTCGTTATATAGGTGTCTTTTTTTTACACAAAAACAACTTAGTTATTGTTCGGTTTACTTGAAATTCGGTATATAGGTGTCTTTTTGCCTAGGTCAATAGAAAAATCTTTTTCCGTCCGGGAAGTGGAACAGGGAGTAACCTATTCAAAAAAATCTTAGTTATGGTTAGATTTACTTGAAATTCGTTATATAGGTGTCTTTTTGCTTAGGTAAACAGGAAGATCTTTTTCTGTCCGGGAAGTGGATCAGGGAGTGATCTATTCAAAAAAATCTTAGTTATGGTTTGATTTACTTGAAATTCGGTACATAGGTGCCTTTTTGCTTAGGTAAACAGGAAGATCTTTTTCTGTCCGGGAAGTGGATCAGGGAGTGATCTATTCAAAAAAATCTTAGTTATGGTTTGATTTACTTGAAATTCGGTATACAGGTGTCTTTTTGCCTAAGTCAATAGAAAAATCTTTTTCTGTCCGGGAAGTGGAACAGGGAGTAACCTATTCAAAAAAATCTTAGTTATTGTTGGATTTACTTCTAATTCGGTATATGGGTGTCTTTTTGTTTATGGTTTGATTTACTTGAAATCCGGTACATAGATGCCTTTTTGCTTTTTCTTTCCGGGAAGTAGATCACCTATTCAAAAAAATCTTAGTTATTGTTCGATTTCCTTGAAATTCGTTATATAGGTGTGTTGAAGACATGAGCAAAGACCTCATTGAATTCTAAACTTAAGAAATATATATAGAAGAAAATTATACTAATTCTGAATTGCTATGAAAGATTGAATTGTACCTACCCTATTACTTTCCAATACTTACCCAAATACTCACCATACTGAATCTACTCCCATTCCAAAATACTTACCAGCAACCCTACTTCCGTTACTACTCTAAAGGAGAAATCAAAACAAAATGTATATAAATATGTATGTATTAGTAATTTTAAGTTAATAGTCAAAATAATATTCTCACTCGTTATAACTTCGAACGGTTGTGTGTTGAAATAAGATAAATAAAAAAAAGGGAAACTAAACATAAATTATAGATAATAAAAAACATAAGTTGTGAAAATTAAAATTCTAAAATAAAAAATAAAAACTGCAATTCTATTAAACATAAACCGGTGTGTCCCTGTAATATACATATATACTAAGTGGACAAATACATAATAATTAAAAAACATAAATTCCTTATAATTCGGAATTTATACATGGTGCCGAAACCCAATTACGGAGTGAACTCTTGTATTTACATAAACTTAAAATAAAAATCTTCTTTTTTTAACATATGTATATGTTTATACATACATTTTATTTACATACAAAAAAAACAAAAAGTTCAAAAAGAAAACATATACATAAACATATAGATTAAAATAAAACGAGAAAAAATATATATGTACATACATACAATTGCAAATATATATGTGACACGCAAAAAGTGAAACATTAAAGACAAATTAACACAAAAAAATTGAAAAAAATTATATACATATGTATATATAAAAACAAAAAAAAAAAAAAATAAAAAAAAAAAAAATTTGAAATGCAAGTGCTGTGCTACGAAATACATACATAAACAATTAAATAGAAAGATAATACAAAAAAAAAGAAAAAACCCCAAATAAAATTTTATATCTGTATGTACATATATATATGAAAATATATACATATAAATATACATAAAACCCGGAAAAGCGGTGACACAAAACAAAAAAAAAAAAAGAAAAAGCAAAATAGGACGTGCACATACATACCTACATACTAAAACATACAAGCAAAAATTAACATTATAACAAAATAAAAAAAATAAATATATTAACACCGAAGTTAAAATTAAATAAAAGTGTCGTGAAAACATACATAAAAAAATTCAAAAAAAAAAAAATTTTTAATAAAAATAATAATAATATATAGCAGCATATACAGCAGACCAAGGTGGACAGCAAAACCTCAACAACACACAGAAGACAACACTCCTCCGTCCCGTCTCCAGAACAAAATTTTGGTTTGTAATAAGTCCGGATGTCTAAGTAAGTCCCACTCTCTCACTCAATTAAATATTGCAATAAGTTTAGCGGATTTTGCCAAACAGTGTATGATACCTCTCCATCATACATAATACACACACATCTCAAAAAATAATCATTATAAAATAAAAAAGTTTTATGTTTTTAACGTTTGCGCAAAATTACAAAATCCGCTAAACTCTTCTCAAAATATATTTATAATATACATAGCGGGTCCCAAAATTCGGTAAATGAAAATCCCCTACTTTTCATTTACCGAATATAACAGCGCAAACTCGCGCTTTCCCCATAAAAAGAATATATTTAATACAAAAAAACCGCTTATTATTATATATCCCCTTACGTATATAAACTCCCCTTTTTATATACGCCAACTTGTCCAAAAACACCTTCGAAAAGGACCAGTTCGGACCAGTTGCCCCTCCCATATATCCTCCCGAGTATATACATACTCTCAGTATATACACCCCAACTGGACCGAAAACCCATTCCCACGGGCCCATAACCGGACCAGTGTAAGCACATTACACTGCCCATAGTCACCACCGCATAGCAAGTCACCGCTACTCAACTGTGGTACATGTGTATACATACACATATATACATAAAGTGTTTTTTTCAATTCCGGCAATTTCCCCTTCTTCGCTATTTACAATAGCAAGCGGACAAAGGCACGTATGTACATAAGTATACATACGTACATACTCGTGTAAGCTGAGCACCCAGCATACAAACGGGGTATAATAAAAACCCAGTAAACATTTATACATTGCTGTGCTCAGACGCGCTGAGACAGTATAGTGCACAACATAAAAGCTACCCCTAAATAAATTAATTAAAAATAATATATACTTACATATTGTATATTTATATAAATATAAATAAATATTTTAAAATTAAAATTTATAAAATAAAATCTCACAATTAAGGACCATTAAAAACCCACTATTAGAAAAGATGGCTACGGATATACTGGAACCACCCCAACCCCTCCAAACTCAATTGGAACTCCGCGACTCCCAAAAACACTCAACAATGGCTCACACAGAATTTTTATTCCACTTGAGGAATTTGGATAAATTCTGCGAAAAGTGGGAAAGCATCGAAGAATCAATGCACTCAAAGGCGGCGTTGATGGTATATAAGGAGAGGTTAGAAAGACTTATAGCCCTGGCAGATGCAGCCAATGATAACCTGCAGCTGAGTAACACCGTGGATGAAAAAACCCGAACGATATGTGCAGAACGTTATGACACCTCCAGAGCCAACGCGATGCTAATGAGGACTCGGATAAATGAGTTACTCCTTCAACTCGCCTCAAACCTCGAACCCGTAGCATCAAGGCTCCACGCGCACTCCCTAGCGCAATCTCAACCTCAACCTTCTCAGAACCTCAAACCTGTCTGTACCATATTCCACGGAGAAGATAAAGAATGGCCGTCGTTCAAGGATTATTTCACGGCACAAAATTCTAAATTATGGCTAAGGCAAAAAATGCTGCAATTAAAAATGAGAACAAGAGGAGAAGCGGCGCAAATAATTCACGAATTCTCATTAAATGAGTCCAACTTTAACCCTGCCTGGCAAGCACTCACAGCCAGATACGAGATCTCTCATCCAAAAATCGTTTCTTCCGAAAGCTCGGAACTCCAACTTCCAGAAGCAACACCCGAACTTCCAATCTCTGCATCGAATTTCGAAATTAACGCTTCTATTGCTAACATTCAGCCGCAGCTATTCTCGTGCAAATTGTGCAGCTCTCATCACTCAATGATGAAGTGCACAGAATTCAAAAAGCTATCCGTCCCCGATCGGATCAAGTTCACGAAGAAAAATAATTATTGTATGAATTGTTTGGCCTACTCTCACTCCAAGAGAGATTGCAAAAGCAAGTTCACATGCTTATATTGTAAAAAGCGCCACCACTCACTTCTCCACTCGAGGCAACCCCAAAGGCCAAGTGAACCAACCCCCCATCGAAATAATGCCACACCCCAAGTGGCAAGTCCTGTACCTCTAAACATATGTACAGTAACATTCAACTCAAAATACTCAACCCACCCAAAGGGTACTCATCACGTTACAAATAGCAGAAATACAGTATTGCTACCCACAGCCTACGTGCCCATCCTCCACAAAGAAAAAATAATTAGAATACGTGCCCTAATAGATCAAGGCTCCCAAAAAACTTTTGTATCATCTCGAATGCATAAGTCCCTTGATCTACTAACACCTAAGACTCACTACAACATTTTTGGAATCGACGGAGTACCAGTTGGAAACTGAAATGAAACACCCACTCTAACAATACTCTCTTCAAATAAGGAAAAGAAGATCGCAACTCCCGCTGTAATACTACCCCAAATAACACACTCTCTACCGTCGTTGAAGCATATGGACCCTAAAGAATACTGCTCACTTCCCCTAGCAGATCCCGATTGCTTCGCACCAACCAAAATCGAAATGGTGATTGGCAGCGACATTCTTCCCCAAATTCTTCTCCCAGGATTCAAGACCTGCGGAAGCTTAATAGCCCAAAACTCCATCTTTGGGTGGATATTAAGCGGCCCAATAGCACAAGAAACTAATATTTCACTCACTCCACCTCGTCCTAACACGGATACAGAACTTCCGAATTTTGACCCGGCAGGATGGCCATCGGCCAAGATGAAATCCTCAAAAATCTCAACTCAGCAGCATTGGATACAAAAACCAGTCCGCGGTCACAAACTCAACTCATTGCACAATGACAACTCTTTCCATAAGCATAATCCCCCAAATACGAAAATTAAAAACTCACTCACCAGAAAGCCTCTCAAAAGCTACCTCATTCCCGAGACTGTACCCTTTCTGGAAAAAAGTCCACTCCTCGTGACTAAAACTCCGTCGAACAGAAGTTCTGAAGTCAGAAAAGAAGATTGGATTCCCTACCGTTCTAATTCCTCACGTAATAGTGTGGTTCATCGTCCCATTCGTCGGATCGGCAGAGTTGGAGCGATTATAAGGAAAACGGAAAAGCCAAGAATGAAGACGGACGTCAGAAATTTCCCGACGCTGCAACAGATCCACACGTCGAATTGCTTTCAGCGCAGAAATCCCTCCGCACTTTGGAAACTCTTATATAAAGGAGGACCTTCCAGATCTTCAAGAATAGCAACAATAAGCTACCACTCGTGTCCACATCCAACTACTCAACCATTCCAGGTTCACAGAGTAGTGACAACCGAACATCATTCACTTCGGTGGAAAAATCCAAAATGGCTACCCAAGTCATCCGAGTCCTGTCCAAAAATCTTATCAAATGGCTACTCTTATCCGGTGCAAATAAAAACTCAGAATGCCCGAAATAGACGGCCCAATACTCCCAATGATGGACATACTCAATCCCAACGAGTAACATGTTGGCAACGTGGACATCCGCATCTCTGGCGGAACTGTCACACTCTGCAGAACTAGCTCTAACACTCTCACTCTCTCTCGGGAGTCTCTCTCACTCTCTCTCTCTCCCTCTCTCACAGATACCAATTTTTCTCTCATTATCCCATTACATCGATACATTCACAGTAATTCATATACTAATTATGTGTTTCGATGAAAATTCTCTTTGCAGACCCTATTATACAGCCGGACCTTAAACTTCCACCTCCCATTAAGCAATCAGAAGCTTTCCAAGACGTCATGACGCCGCAGGCCCGCCGGCATGTTGAAGACATGAGCAAAGACCTCATTGAATTCTAAACTTAAGAAATATATATAGAAGAAAATTATACTAATTCTGAATTGCTATGAAAGATTGAATTGTACCTACCCTATTACTTTCCAATACTTACCCAAATACTCACCATACTGAATCTACTCCCATTCCAAAATACTTACCAGCAACCCTACTTCCGTTACTACTCTAAAGGAGAAATCAAAACAAAATGTATATAAATATGTATGTATTAGTAATTTTAAGTTAATAGTCAAAATAATATTCTCACTCGTTATAACTTCGAACGGTTGTGTGTTGAAATAAGATAAATAAAAAAAGGGAAACTAAACATAAATTATAGATAATAAAAAACATAAGTTGTGAAAATTAAAATTCTAAAATAAAAAATAAAAACTGCAATTCTATTAAACATAAACCGGTGTGTCCCTGTAATATACATATATACTAAGTGGACAAATACATAATAATTAAAAAACATAAATTCCTTATAATTCGGAATTTATACAAGGTGCCTTTTCGTTTAACTAAGCAGGAAGATTCATTTTCTCTCCAGGAAGTGGATCAGGGACTGACCTATTCAAAAAAATCTTAGTTATGGTTTGATTTCCTTGAAATTCTTTATATAGGTGTCTTTTAATTTAACTAAGCAGGAAGATTCATTTTCTCTCCAGGAAGTTGATCAGGGACTTACCTATTCAAAAACATCTTAGTTGTAGTTCGATTTCCTTGAAATTCGTTATATAGGTGTCTTTTTTTTACTCAAAAACAACTTAGTTATTGTTCGATTTACTTGAAATTCGGTATATAGGTGTCTTTTTGCCTAAGTCAATAGAAAAATCTTTTTCCGTCCGGGAAGTGGAACAGGGAGTAACCTATTCAAAAAAATCTTAGTTATGGTTTGATTTACTTGAAATTCGTTATATAGGTGTCTTTTTGTTTAGGTAAACAGGAAGATCTTTTTCTGTCCGGGAAGGGGATCAGGGAGTGATCTATTCAAAAAAATCTTAGTTATGGTTTGATTTACTTGAAATTCGGTACATAGGTGCCTTTTTGCTTAGGTAAACAGGAAGATCTTTTTCTGTCCGGGAAGTGGAACAGGGAGTAACCTATTCAAAAAAATCTTAGTTATTGTTGGATTTACTTCAAATTCGGTATATAGGTGTCTTTTTGTTTATGGTTTGATTTACTTGAAATCCGGTACATAGGTGCCTTTTTGCTTTTTCTCTTCGAGAAGTGAAACAGGGAGCAACCTATTCAAAAAAATCTTAGTTATTGTTCGATTTACTTGAAATTCGGTATGTAGGTGTCTTATTATTTAACTAAGCAGGAAGATTTACTTTCTCTCCAGGAAGTGGATCAGGGACTGACCTACTCAAAAACATCTTAGTTATGGTTTGATTTACATGAAATTCGGTGCATAGGTGTCTTTTTGCTTAAGTCAACAGAAAGATATTTTTCTCTCCGGGAAGTAGATCAGGGAGTGATCAATTCAAAAACATCTTAGTTATGGTTTGATTTACTTCAAATTCGGTATATAGGTGCCTTATTTTTTAACTAAGCAGGAAGATTTATTTTCTCTCCAGGAAGTGGATCACGGATTGACCTATTCAAAACGATCTTAGTTATGGTTCAATTTATTTGAAAAACGGTACATAGGTGTCCTTTAGCTTAAGTAACGAGGAAGTCTACACTTCCAGGGACTGACCTATTAAAAACATCTTATTTGTGGTTCCACTTACTTGAAATTCGGTACACAGGTATATTTGTGCTTAAGTAAACTGGAAGACTGCACTTCCAGGGACTACCCTATTTAAAAAATTTTAGATATAGTTCAATTTACTTGAAATCCGGTACATAGATGCCTTTTTGCTTAGGTAAGCAGGAAGATCCTTTTTCTCTTCGGGAAGTGGAACAGGGAGCAACCTATTCAAAAAAATCTTAGTTATTGTTCGATTTACTTGAAATTCGGTATGTAGGTGTCTTGTTATTTAACTAAGCAGGAAGATTTACTTTCTCTCCAGGAAGTGGATCAGGGACTGACCTATTCAAAAACATCTTAGTTATAGTTCGATGTCCTTGAAATTCGTTATATAGGTGTCTTTTTTTTAACTAAGCAGGAAGATTTATTTTCTCTCCAGGGAGTGGATCAAGGACTGACCTACTCAAAAACATTTTAGTTATGGTTTGATTTACATGAAATTCGGTACATAGGTGTCTTTTTGCTTAAGTTAACAGGAAGACTACACTTCCAGGGACTGACCTATTCAAAAGATCTTATTTGTGGTTCAATTTACTTGAAATTAGGTACACAGGTATATTTGTGCTTAAGTAAACTGGAAGACTACACTTCCAGGGACTGACATATTCAAAAGAACTTATTATGTGTGGTTCGACTTACTTGAAATTCGGTACACAGATATATTTGTGCTTAAGTAAACTGGAAGACTACACTTCCAGGGACTGACCTATTCAAAAGATCTTATTTGTGGTTCAATTTACTTGAAATTAGATACACAGGTATATTTGTGCTTAAGTAAACTGGAAGACTGCACTTCCAGGGACTACCCCATTTAAAAAATTTTAGATATACTTCAATTTACTTGAAATCCGGTACATAGGTGCCTTTTGCTTAGGTAAACAGGAAGATCCTTTTTCTCTTCGGGAAGTGGAACAGGGAGTAACTTATTCAAAAAAATCTTAGTTATTGTTCGATTTACTTCAAATTCGGTATAAAGGTGCCTTATTGTTTAACTAAGCAGGAAGATTTATTTTCTCTCCAGGAAGTGGATCACGGACTGTCCTATTAAAAAAAATCTTAGTTATGGTTCGATTTACTTGAAATTCGTTATGTAGGTGCCTTTTTGTTTAACTAAGCACGAAGATTCATTTTCTCTCCAGGAAGTGGATCAGCGACTGACCTATTCAGAAAAATTTTAGTTATGGTTTGATTTCCTCGAAGTTTGGTACATAAGTGCCCTTTTGGTTAGGTAACCAGGAAGATCTTTTTCTTTCCGGGAAGTAGATCACCTATTCAAAAAAATCTTAGTTATTGTTCGATTTACTTGAAATTCGTTATATAGGTGCCTTTTCGTTTAACTAAGCAGGAAGATTCATTTTCTCTCCAGGAAGTGGATTAGGGACTGACCTATTCAAAAAAATCTTAGTTATGGTTTGATTTCCTTGAAATTCTTTATATAGGTGTCCTTTAATTTAACTAAGCAGGAAGATTCATTTTCTCTCCAGGAAGTTGATCAGGGACTGACCTATTCAAAAACATCTTAGTTGTAGTTCGATTTCCTTGAAATTCGGTACATAGGTGTCTTTTTTTACTCAAAAACAACTTAGTTATTGTTCGATTTACTTGAAATTCGGTATATAGGTGTCTTTTTGCCTAAGTCAATAGAAAAATCTTTTTCCGTCCGGGAAGTGGAACAGGGAGTAACCTATTCAAAAAAATGTTAGTTATGGTTTGATTTACTTGAAATTCGTTATATAGGTGTCTTTTTGTTTAGGTAAACAAGAAGATCTTTTTCTGTCCGGGAAGTGGATCAGGGAGTGATCTATTCAAAAAAATCTTAGTTATGGTTTGATTTACTTGAAATTCGGTACATAGGTGCCTTTTTGCTTAGGTAAACAGGAAGATCTTTTTCTGTCCGGGAAGTGGATCAGGGAGTGACCTATTCAAAAAAATCTTAGTTATGGTTTGATTTACTTAAAATTCGGTATATAGGTGTCTTTTTGCCTAAGTCAATAGAAAAATCTTTTTCTGTCCGGGAAGTGGAACAGGGAGTAACCTATTCAAAAAAATCTTAGTTATTGTTGGATTTACTTCAAATTCGGTATGTAGGTATCTTTTTCTTTATGGTTTGATTTACTTGAAATCCGGTACATAGGTGCCTTTTTGCTTTTTCTCTTCGGGAAGTGAGACAGGGAGCAACCTATTCAAAAAAATCTTAGTTATTGTTCGATTTACTTGAAATTCGGTATGTAGGTGTCTTATTATTTAACTAAGCAGGAAGATTTACTTTCTCTCCAGGCAGTGGATCAGGGACTGACCTACTCAAAAACATCTTAGTTATGGTTTGATTTACATGAAATTCGGTATATAGGTGTATTTTTCTTAAGTTAGCAGGAAGATCTTTTCTGTCCGGGAAGTAGATCAGGGACTGACCTATTCAAAAACATCTTAGTTGTAGTTCGATTTCCTTGAAATTCGTTATATAGGTGTCTTTTTTTTAACTAAGCAGGAAGATTTATTTTCTCTCCAGGGAGTGGATCAGGGACTGACCTATTCAAAACGATCTTAGTTATGGTTCAATTTATTTGAAAAACGGTACATAGGTGTCCTTTAGCTTAAGTAACGAGGAAGTCTACACTTCCAGGGACTGACCTATTAAAAACATCTTATTTGTGGTTCCACTTACTTGAAATTCGGTACACAGGTATATTTGTGCTTAAGTAAACTGGAAGACTGCACTTCCAGGGACTACCCTATTTAAAAAATTTTAGATATAGTTCAATTTACTTGAAATCCGGTACATAGGTGCCTTTTTGCTTAGGTAAGCAGGAAGATCCTTTTTCTCTTCGGGAAGTGGAACAGGGAGCAACCTATTCAAAAAAAGTTTAGTTATTGTTCGATTTACTTGAAATTCGGTATGTAGGTGTCTTATTATTTAACTAAGCAGGAAGATTTACTTTCTCTCCAGGAAGTGGATCAGGGACTGACCTATTCAAAAACATCTGAGTTATAGTTCGATTTCCTCGAAATTCGTTATATAGGTGTCTTTTTTTTAACTAAGCAGGAAGATTTATTTTCTCTCCAGGGAGTGGATCAAGGACTGACCTACTCAAAAACATCTTAGTTATGGTTTGATTTACATGAAATTCGGTACATAGGTGTCTTTTTGCTTAAGTTAACAGGAAGACTACACTTCCAGGGACTGACCTATTCAAAAGATCTTATTTGTGGTTCAATTTACTTGAAATTAGGTACACAGGTATATTTGTGCTTAAGTAAACGGGAAGACTACACTTCCAGGGACTGACATATTCAAAAGAACTTATTATGTGTGGTTCGACTTACTTGAAATTCGGTACTTAAGTAAATTCGGTGCTTAAGTAAACTGGAAGACTACACTTCCAGGGACTGACCTATTCAAAAGATCTTATTTGTGGTTCAATTTACTTGAAATTAGATACACAGGTATATTTGTGCTTAAGTAAACTGGAAGACTGCACTTCCAGGGACTACCCCATTTAAAAAATTTTAGATATACTTCAATTTACTTGAAATCCGGTACATAGGTGCCTTTTGCTTAGGTAAACAGGAAGATCCTTTTTCTCTTCGGGAAGTGGAACAGGGAGTAACTTATTCAAAAAAATCTTAGTTATTGTTCGATTTACTTCAAATTCGGTATAAAGGTGCCTTATTGTTTAACTAAGCAGAAAGATTTATTTTCTCTCCAGGAAGTGGATCACGGACTGTCCTATTAAAAAAAATCTTAGTTATGGTTCGATTTACTTGAAATTCGTTATGTAGGTGCCTTTTTGTTTAACTAAGCACGAAGATTCATTTTCTCTCCAGGAAGTGGATCAGCGACTGACCTATTCAGAAAAATTTTAGTTATGGTTTGATTTCCTCGAAGTTTGGTACATAAGTGCCCTTTTGGTTAGGTAACCAGGAAGATCTTTTTCTTTCCGGGAAGTAGATCACCTATTCAAAAAAATCTTAGTTATTGTTCGATTTACTTGAAATTCGTTATATAGGTGCCTTTTCGTTTAACTAAGCAGGAAGATTCATTTTCTCTCCAGGAAGTGGATTAGGGACTGACCTATTCAAAAAAATCTTAGTTATGGTTTGATTTCCTTGAAATTCTTTATATAGGTGTCCTTTAATTTAACTAAGCAGGAAGATTCATTTTCTCTCCAGGAAGTTGATCAGGGACTGACCTATTCAAAAACATCTTAGTTGTAGTTCGATTTCCTTGAAATTCGGTACATAGGTGTCTTTTTTTACTCAAAAACAACTTAGTTATTGTTCGATTTACTTGAAATTCGGTATATAGGTGTCTTTTTGCCTAAGTCAATAGAAAAATCTTTTTCCGTCCGGGAAGTGGAACAGGGAGTAACCTATTCAAAAAAATGTTAGTTATGGTTTGATTTACTTGAAATTCGTTATATAGGTGTCTTTTTGTTTAGGTAAACAAGAAGATCTTTTTCTGTCCGGGAAGTGGATCAGGGAGTGATCTATTCAAAAAAATCTTAGTTATGGTTTGATTTACTTGAAATTCGGTACATAGGTGCCTTTTTGCTTAGGTAAACAGGAAGATCTTTTTCTGTCCGGGAAGTGGATCAGGGAGTGACCTATTCAAAAAAATCTTAGTTATGGTTTGATTTACTTAAAATTCGGTATATAGGTGTCTTTTTGCCTAAGTCAATAGAAAAATCTTTTTCTGTCCGGGAAGTGGAACAGGGAGTAACCTATTCAAAAAAATCTTAGTTATTGTTGGATTTACTTCAAATTCGGTATGTAGGTATCTTTTTCTTTATGGTTTGATTTACTTGAAATCCGGTACATAGGTGCCTTTTTGCTTTTTCTCTTCGGGAAGTGAGACAGGGAGCAACCTATTCAAAAAAATCTTAGTTATTGTTCGATTTACTTGAAATTCGGTATGTAGGTGTCTTATTTTTTAACTAAGCAGGAAGATTTACTTTCTCTCCAGGCAGTGGATCAGGACTGACCTACTCAAAAACATCTTAGTTATGGTTTGATTTACATGAAATTCGGTATATAGGTGTATTTTTCTTAAGTTAGCAGGAAGATCTTTTCTGTCCGGGAAGTAGATCAGGGACTGACCTATTCAAAAACATCTTAGTTGTAGTTCGATTTCCTTGAAATTCGTTATATAGGTGTCTTTTTTTTAACTAAGCAGGAAGATTTATTTTCTCTCCAGGGAGTGGATCAGGGACTGACCTATTCAAAACGATCTTAGTTATGGTTCAATTTATTTGAAAAACGGTACATAGGTGTCCTTTAGCTTAAGTAACGAGGAAGTCTACACTTCCAGGGACTGACCTATTAAAAATATCTTATTTGTGGTTCCACTTACTTGAAATTCGGTACACAGGTATATTTGTGCTTAAGTAAACTGGAAGACTGCACTTCCAGGGACTACCCTATTTAAAAAATTTTAGATATAGTTCAATTTACTTGAAATCCGGTACATAGGTGCCTTTTTGCTTAGGTAAGCAGGAAGATCCTTTTTCTCTTCGGGAAGTGGAACAGGGAGCAACCTATTCAAAAAAAGTTTAGTTATTGTTCGATTTACTTGAAATTCGGTATGTAGGTGTCTTATTATTTAACTAAGCAGGAAGATTTACTTTCTCTCCAGGAAGTGGATCAGGGACTGACCTATTCAAAAACATCTGAGTTATAGTTCGATTTCCTCGAAATTCGTTATATAGGTGTCTTTTTTTTAACTAAGCAGGAAGATTTATTTTCTCTCCAGGAGTGGATCAAGGACTGACCTACTCAAAAACATCTTAGTTATGGTTTGATTTACATGAAATTCGGTACATAGGTGTCTTTTTGCTTAAGTTAACAGGAAGACTACACTTCCAGGGACTGACCTATTCAAAAGATCTTATTTGTGGTTCAATTTACTTGAAATTAGGTACACAGGTATATTTGTGCTTAAGTAAACGGGAAGACTACACTTCAGGGACTGACATATTCAAAAGAACTTATTATGTGTGGTTCGACTTACTTGAAATTCGGTACTTAAGTAAATTCGGTGCTTAAGTAAACTGGAAGACTACACTTCCAGGGACTGACCTATTCAAAAGATCTTATTTGTGGTTCAATTTACTTGAAATTAGATACACAGGTATATTTGTGCTTAAGTAAACTGGAAGACTGCACTTCCAGGGACTACCCTATTTAAAAAATTTTAGATATAGTTCAATTTACTTGAAATCCGGTACATAGGTGCCTTTTTGCTTAGGTAAACAGGAAGATCCTTTTTCTCTTCGGGAAGTGGAACAGGGAGTAACTTATTCAAAAAAATCTTAGTTATTGTTCGATTTACTTCAAATTCGGTATAAAGGTGCCTTATTGTTTAACTAAGCAGGAAGATTTATTTTCTCTCCAGGAAGTGGATCACGGACTGTCCTATTAAAAAAAATCTTAGCTATGGTTTGATTTACTTGAAATTCGGTACATAGAAGTCTTTTTGCTTAAGTTAATTTTTCTTTACGGGAATTGGATCAGGGCGTGACCTATACAAAAAAAATCTTTGTTAGGGTTCGATTTACTTGAATTTCGTTGTATAGGTGCCTTGTTGCTTAGGTAACCAGGAAGATCTCTTTCTCTCTGAGAAGTGGATCAGGGAGTTACCTATTCAAAAAAATCTTAGTTATTGTTTGATTTACTTGAAATTCGGTATGTAGGTGTCTTATTATTTAACTATGCAGGAAGATTTACTTTCTCTCCAGGAAGTGGATCAAAAAAATCTTAGTTATAGTTCGATTTCCTTGAAATTCGGTACATAGGTGCCTTTTCGTTTAACTAAGCACGAAGATTCATTTTCTCTCCAGGAAGTGGATCAGCGACTGACCTATTCAGAAAAATCTTTGTTAGGGTTCGATTTACTTGAAATTCGGTACATAGGTGCCCTTTTGCTTATGTAACAAGGAAGATCTTTTCCTCTCTGGGAAGTGGATCAGGGAGTTACCTATTCAAAAAAATTCTTAGTTATTGTTTGCTTTACTTGGAATTCGTTATGTAGGTGCCTTTTTGTTTAACTAAGCACGAAGAATCATTTTCTCTACGGGAATTGGATCAGGGCGTGACCTATACAAAAAAATCTTTGTTAGGGTTCGATTTACTTGAAATTCGTTATATAGGTGCCTTTTTGCTTAGGTAACCAGGAAGATCTCTTTCTCTCTGAGAAGTGGATCAGGGAGTTACCTATTCAAAAAAAATCTTTGTTATTGTTTGATTTACTTGAAATTCGGTATGTAGGTGTCTTTTTTTTAACTAAGCAGGAAGATTTATTTTCTCTCCAGGGAGTGGATCAGGGACTGACCTACTCAAAAACATCTTAGTTATGGTTTGATTTACATGAAATTCGGATCATAGGTGTCTTTTTGCTTAGGTAACCAGGTAGATCTTTTGCTCTCTGGGAAGTAGATCAGGGCTGACCTATTCAAAAAAGTCTTAGTTAAAGTTGATTTACTTGAAATTCGGTATATGGGTGTCTTTTTGCTTAAGTTAACTTTTCACTCCGGAAAGTGGATCAGGGGGTGACCTATTAAAAAAATTTCAGTTATGGTTCGATTTACTTGAAATTCGGTATATAGGTGCCTTTTTGCTTAGGTAAACAGGAAGATTCTTTTCTCTTCGGCAAGTGGATCAGGGAGTGACCTATTCAAAAAAATCTTAGTTATTGTTGGATTTACTTCTAATTCGGTATGTAGGTGTTTTTTTCTTTATGGTTTGATTTACTTTAAATCCGGTACATAGGTGCCTTTTTGCTTTTTCTCTTCGGGAAGTGAAACAGGGAGCAACCTATTCAAAAAAATCTTAGTTATTGTTCGATTTACTTGAAATTCGGTATATAGGTGCCTTTTTGTTCAACTAAGCAGGAAGATTCACTTTCTCTCCAGGAAGTGGATCAGGGACTGACCTATTCAAAAAAATCTTAGTTATGGTTTGATTTCCTTGAAATTCGGTATATAGGTGTCTTTTTACTTAAGGTAACAGGAAGATCTTTTTCTCTTCGGAAAATGGAACAGGGAGTAACCTATTCAAACAAAATCTTTGTTATTGTTTGATTTACTTGAAATTCGGTATATAGGTGTCTTTTTATTTAACTAAGCAGGAAGATTTATTTTCTCTCCAGGAAGTGGATCAGGGCGTGAGCTATACAAAAAAATCTTTGTTATGGTTCGGGTTACTTCAAATTCGTTATATAGGTGCCTTTTAGTTTAACTAAGCAGAAGATTCATTTTCTCTCCAGGAAGTGGATCAGCGACTGATCTTTTCAAAAAAAATTTAGTTATGGTTTGATTTACTTGAAATTCGGTACAAAGGTGCCTCTTTGCGTAGGTAACCAGATAGATATTTTTCTCTCTGGGAAGTGGAGCAGGGAGCTACCTATTCAAAAAAATCTTAGTTATGGTCCGATTTACTTGAAATTCGGTATATAGGTGTATTTATATTTAACTAAGCAGGAAGACTTATTTTCTCTCCAGGAAGTGGATCAGGGACTGACATATTCAAAAAAATCTTAGTTATGGTTTGATTTTCTTGAAATTCGGTACAAAGATGCCTCTTGGCTTAGGTAACCAGGTAGATCTTTTTCTCTCTGGGAAGTGGAGCAGGGAGCTACCTATTCAAAAATATTTTAGTTATGGTTTGATTTACTTGAAATTCGGTACATAGGTGCCTTTTTGCTTAGGTAACCAGGTAGATCCTTTTTCTCTCTGGAAGTGGAGCAGGGAGTTACCTATTCAAAAAAATCTTAGTTATGGTTCGATTTACTTGAAATTCGGTATATAGGTGTATTTTTATTTAAGTTAACAGGAAGATCTTCTTCTTTTCGGAAAGTAGATCACCTATTCAAAAAAATCTTAGTTATTGTTTGATTTACTTGAAATTCGGTACATAGGTGTCCTTTTACTTAAGTTAACAGGAAGATCTTTTTCTCTTCGGGAAATGGAACAGGGAGTAACCTATTCAAAAAAATCTTTGTTATTGTATGATTTACTTGAAATTCGGTATATAGGTATCCTTTTCTTTATGTTTTGATTTACTTGAAATCCGGTACATAGAAGTCTTTTTGCTTAAGTTAACTTTTCTCTCCGGGAATTGGATCTTGGCGTGACCTATACAAAGAAATCTTTGTTATGGTCGATTTACTTGAAATTCGGTATGTAGGTGTCTTATTATTTAACTAAGCAGGAAGATTTACGTTCTCTCGAGGAAGTGGATCAGGGACTGACCTATTCAAAAAAATATTAGTTATTGTTCGATTTACTTGAAATTCGGTATATAGGTGTCTTTTTATTAAACTAAGCAGGAAGATTTATTTTCTCTCCAGAGAGTGGATCAGGGACTGAGCTACTCAAAAACATCTTAGTTATGGTTCGAATTACTTGAAATTCGGTATACAGGTGTCTTTTTGCCTAAGTCAATAGAAAAATCTTTTTCTGTCCGGGAAGTGGAACAGGGACTAACCTATTCAAAAAAATCTTAGTTATTGTTTGATTTACTTGAAATTCGGTATGTAGGTGTCTCACACCTGACTGACCTATTCAAAACGATCTTAGTTATGGTTCAATTTACTTGAAATTCGGTACATAGGTGTCTTTTAGCTTAGGTAACGAGAAAGTCTACACTTTCAGGGACTGACCTATTAAAAAGATCTTATTTGTGGTTCAATTTACTTGAAATTAGGTACACAGGTATATTTGTGCTTAAGTAAACTGGAAGACTGCACTTCCAGGGACTACCCTATTTAAAAAATTTTAGATATAGTTCAATTTACTTGAAATCCGGTACATAGGTGCCTTTTTGCTTAGGTAAACAGGAAGATCCTTTTTCTCTTCGGGAAGTGGAACAGGGAGCAACCTATTCAAAAAAATCTTAGTTATTGTTCGATTTACTTCAAATTCGGTATAAAGGGTGCCTTATTGTTTAACTAAGCAGGAAGATTTATTTTCTCTCCAGGAAGTGGATCACGGACTGTCCTATTAAAAAAAATCTTAGTTATGGTTTGATTTACTTGAAATTCGGTACATAGAAGTCTTTTTGCTTAAGTTAATTTTTCACTACGGGAATTGGATCAGGGCGTGACCTATATAAAAAAATCTTTGTTAGGGTTCGATTTACTTGAAATTCGTTATATAGGTGCCTTTTTGCTAAGGTCACCAGGAAGATCTTTTTCTCTCTGAGAAGTGGATCAGGGAGTTACCTATTCAAAAAAATCTTAGTTATTGTTTGATTTACTTGAAATTCGGTATGTAGGTGTCTCACACCTGACTGACCTATTCAGAAAAATTTTAGTTAGGGTTCGATTTACTTGAAATTCGTTATATAGGTGCCTTTTTGCTTAGGTAACCAGGAAGATCTTTTCCTCTCTGGGTTACCTATTCAAAAAAATCTTAGTTATTGTTTGATTTACTTGAAATTCGGTATGTAGGTGTCTTATTATTTAACTATGCAGGAAGATTTACTTTCTCTCCAGGAAGTGGATCAGGGACTATCCTATTAAGAAAAATTTTAGTTATGGTTTGATTTACTTGAAATGAAAACATAGGTGCCCTTTTGCTTAGGTAACAAGGAAGATCTTTTTCTTTCCGGGAAGTAGATCACCTATTCAAAAAAATCTTAGTTATTGTTCGATTTACTTGAAATTCGTTATATAGGTGTCTTTTAATTTAACTAAGCAGGGAGATTCATTTTCTCTCCAGGAAGTGGATCAGGGACTGACCTATTCAAAAAAGGCTTAGTTATGGTTTGATTTACTTGAAATTCGGTATATAGGTGTCTTTTTACTTAAGGTAACAGGAAGATCTTAGTTATTGTTTGATTTACTTGAAATTCGGTACATAGGTGTCCTTTTACTTAAGTTAACAGGAAGATCTTTTTCTCTTCGGGACATGGAACAGGGAGTAACCTATTCAAAAAAATCTTTATTATTGTATGATTTACTTCAAATTCGGTATATAGGTATCCTTTTCTTTATGTTTTGATTTACTTGAAATCCGGTACATAGAAGTCTTTTTGCTTAAGTTAACTTTTCTCTCCGGGAATTGGATCTTGGCGTGACCTATACAAAGAAATCTTTGTTATGGTCGATTTACTTGAAATTCGGTATGTAGGTGTCTTATTATTTAACTAAGCAGGAAGATTTACGTTCTCTCGAGGAAGTGGATCAGGGACTGACCTATTCAAAAAAATCTTAGTTATGGTTCGATATACTTGAAATTCGGTATATAGGTGTCTTTTTATTAAACTAAGCAGGAAGATTTATTTTCTCTCCAGAGAGTGGATCAGGGACTGAGCTACTCAAAAACATCTTAGTTATGGTTCGAATTACTTGAAATTCGGTATACAGGTGTCTTTTTGCCTAAGTCAATAGAAAAATCTTTTTCTGTCCGGGAAGTGGGACAGGGAGTAACCTATTCAAAAAAATCTTAGTTATGATTTGATTTACTGGAAATTCGGTACATAGGTGTCTTTTTGCTTAGGTAAACAGGAAGATCTTTTTCTCTCTGAGAAGTGGATCAGGGAGTTACCTATTCAAAAAAATCTTAGTTATTGTTTGATTTACTTGAAATTCGGTATGTAGGTGTCTCACACCTGACTGACCTATTCAAAACGATCTTAGTTATGGTTCAATTTACTTGAAATTCGGTACATAGGTGTCTTTTAGCTTAGGTAACGAGAAAGTCTACACTTTCAGGGACTGACCTATTAAAAAGATCTTATTTGTGGTTCAATTTACTTGAAATTAGGTACACAGGTATATTTGTGCTTAAGTAAACTGGAAGACTGCACTTCCAGGGACTACCCTATTTAAAAAATTTTAGATATAGTTCAATTTACTTGAAATCCGGTACATAGGTGCCGTTTTGCTTAGGTAAACAGGAAGATCCTTTTTCTCTTCGGGAAGTGGAACAGGGAGCAACCTATTCAAAAAAATCTTAGTTATTGTTCGATTTACTTCAAATTCGGTATAAAGGTGCCTTATTGTTTGACTAAGCAGGAAGATTTATTTTCTCTCCAGGAAGTGGATCACGGACTGTCCTATTAAAAAAAATCTTAGTTATGGTTTGATTTACTTGAAATTCGGTACATAGAAGTCTTTTTGCTTAAGTTAATTTTTCACTACGGGAAGTGGATCAGGGCGTGACCTATACAAAAAAATCTTTGTTAGGGTTCGATTTACTTGAAATTCGTTATATAGGTGCCTTTTTGCTAAGGTAACCAGGAAGATCTTTTTCTCTCTGAGAAGTGGATCAGGGAGTTACCTATTCAAAAAAATCTTAGTTATTGTTTGATTTACTTGAAATTCGGTATGTAGGTGTCTCACACCTGACTGACCTATTCAGAAAAATTTTAGTTAGGGTTCGATTTACTTGAAATTCGTTATATAGGTGCCTTTTTGCTTAGGTAACCAGGAAGATCTTTTCCTCTCTGGGAAGTGGATCAGGGAGTTACCTATTCAAAACAATCTTAGTTATTGTTTGATTTACTTGAAATTCGGTATGTAGGTGTCTTATTATTTAACTATGCAGGAAGATTTACTTTCTCTCCAGGAAGTGGATCAGGGACTGTCCTATTAAGAAAAATTTTAGTTATGGTTTGATTTACTTGAAATGAAAACATAGGTGCCCTTTTGCTTAGGTAACAAGGAAGATCTTTTTCTTTCCGGGAAGTAGATCACCTATTCAAAAAAATCTTAGTTATTGTTCGATTTACTTGAAATTCGTTATATAGGTGCCTTTTCGTTTAACTAAGCAGGAAGACTCATTTTCTCTCCAGGAAGTGGATCAGGGACTGACCTATTCAAAAAAATCTTAGTTATGGTTTGATTTCCTTGAAATTCGGTATATAGGTGTCTTTTAATTTAACTAAGCAGGGAGATTCATTTTCTCTCCAGGAAGTGGATCAGGGACTGACCTATTCAAAAAAGGCTTAGTTATGGTTTGATTTACTTGAAATTCGGTATATAGGTGTCTTTTTACTTAAGGTAACAGGAAGATCTTTTTCTCTTCGGAAAATGGAACAGGGAGTAACCTATTCAAACAAAATCTTTGTTATTGTTTGATTTACTTGAAATTCGGTATATAGGTGTCTTTTTATTTAACTAAGCAGGAAGATTTATTTTCTCTCCAGGAAGTGGATCAGGGCGTGACCTATGGTATACAAAAAAATCTTTGTTATGGTTCGGGTTACTTGAAATTCGTTATATAGGTGCCTTTTCGTTTAACTTAGCAGGAAGATTCATTTTCTCTCCAGGAAGTGGATCAGCGACTGATCTTTTCAAAAAAAATTTTAGTTATGGTTTGATTTACTTGAAATTCGGTACAAAGGTGCCTCTTTGCTTAAGTAACCAGGTAGATCTTTTTCTCTCTGGGAAGTGGAGCAGGGAGCTACCTATTCAAAAAAATCTTAGTTATGGTTCGATTTACTTGAAATTCGGTATATAGGTGTATTTATATTTAACTAAGCACGCAGATTTAATTTCTCTCCAGGGAGTGGATTAGGGGCTGACCTATTCAAAAATATTTTAGTTATGGTTTGATTTACTTGAAATTCGGTACATGGGTGCCTTTTTGCTTAGGTAACCAGGTAGATCTTTTTCTCTCTGGGAAGTGGAGCAGGGAGTTACCTATTCAAAAAAATCTTAGTTATGGTTCGATTTACTTGAAAATCGGTATATAGGTGTATTTTTATTTAAGTTAACAGGAAGATCTTCTTCTTTTCGGGAAGTAGATCACCTATTCAAAAAAATCTTAGTTATTGTTTGATTTACTTGAAATTCGGTACATAGGTGTCCTTTTACTTAAGTTAACAGGAAGATCTTTTTCTCTTCGGGAAATGGAACAGGGAGTAACCTATTCAAAAAAATCTTTGTTATTGTATGATTTACTTGAAATTCGGTATATAGGTATCTTTTTCTTTATGTTTTGATTTACTTGAAATCCGGTACATAGGTGCCCTTTTGCTTAAGTAACCAGGAAGATCTTTTCCTCTCTGGGAAGTGGATCAGGGATTAATTATTCAAAAAAATCTTAGTTATGGTTTGATTTACTTGAAATTCGGTACGTAGGTGTCTTTTTGCCTAAGTCAATAGAAAAATCTTTTTCTGTCCGGGAAGTGGAACAGGGAGTAACCTATTCAAAAAAATCTTAGTTATGATTTGATTTACTAGAAATTCGGTACATAGGTGCCTTTTTGCTTAGGTAAACAGGGAGATCTTTTTCTCTCCCGGAAGTGAATCAGGGAGTTACCTTTTCAAAAAAATCTTAGTTATGGTTTGATTTACTTGAAATTCGGTATGTAGGTGACTTTTTATTTAACTAAGCAGGAAAATTTATTTTCCCTCCAGGAAGTGGATCGCGGACTGACCTATTCAAAACGATCTTAGCTATGGTTCAATTTACTTGAAAAACGGTACATAGGTGTCTTTTAGCTTAAGTAACGAGGAAGTCTACACTTCCAGGGATTGACCTATTAAAAAGATCTTATTTGTGGTTCCATTTACTTGAAATTCGGTACACAGGTATATTTGTGCTTAAGTAAACTGAAAGACTGCACTTCCAGGGACTACCCTATTTACAAAATTTTAGATATAGTTCAATTTACTTGAAATCCGGTACATAGGTGGCTTTCTGCTTAGGTAAACAGGAAGATCCTTTTTCTCTCCAGGAAGTGGATCACGGACTGTCATATTAAAAAAAATCTTAGTTATGGATTGATTTACTTGAAATTCGGTACATAGAAGTCTTTTTGCTTAAGTTAGCTTTTCTCTCCGGGAATTGGATCACGGCGTGACCTATACAAAACAATCTTTGTTAGGGTTTGATTTACTTGAAATTCGTTATATAGGTGCCTTTTTGCTTAGGTAACCAGGAAGATTTTTTTCTCTCTGGGAAGTGGATCAGGGACTGACCTATCCAAGAAAATCTAAGTTATGGTTTGATTTCCTTGAAATTCGGTATATAGGTGTTTTTTTATTTAACTAAGCAGGAAGATTCATTTTCTCTCCAGGAAGTGGATCAGCGACTGACCTATTCAGAAAAGTTTTAGTTATGGTTTGATTTACTTGAAATTCAGTACATAGGTGCCCTTTTGCTTAAGTAACCAGGAAGATCTTTTCCTCTCTGGGAAGTGGATCAGGGATTAATTATTCAAAAAAATCTTAGTTATGGTTTGATTTACTTGAAATTCGGTACGTAGGTGTCTTTTTACTTAAGTTGTATAATGCTGAGTGGGGGTAAAATGGGTCGTTTCCAATAAATGAGGAAGTCTAGGTCTTTTTGGGTTTTAAAATATAACAATTCAGGTTTATTAAATTACGAATGGTATAATATAGATTATTGGAAAAAAATAATAATTTTGAGTTATAATTCGTTGTATAAGGGATTAAGACACAAATTGTCTTGATGTCTTTGAGACCAGTTAATTATTACAAATTTAGGTCTTTAAAGATTATTTGAAAGTATAATGAAAAAGAATATAAGCAAAATATAATTTAAATGAGGAAGAGCGGTCCGTGTGGTGATGTCGATTCGTTTGCGGTTGAAAAGCGATTGATTGCTATCTTTTGCTGTTGACTATTTTTGGCCGGTTGATTATTCAAACGGTGCGGAGCGTTGGCAACATTGGGCGATATTGGGCAGCACATCGCGGCGTTGCCACCTGAGGGGGATCACTCCGAAAACATAAGGAGGTCCATGTCCTCAACATGGCGCCCCCCCCGGCGTTGGTCCCCGTATCTCCTTCTCCAGTTTTTCAATCAGGCTCCGGACGTCTGTTACCAGTTGTTGCAGCTTCTTCCGCTGCTGGGCAGACTGGCTGGATAAAACTGGCCTGGAATTGGCTGCACCGCTTACCCTCCTTAACCTCGCCCGGTGGAGCAGAGTATGATGCCCGAGAGTGCACCGATGGCAGGGCAATGGCGCAGCGAATGCAACCGGCCGCATAAACGGCACCTCCCCGATGGCGCGTCTCGTCGGTACCTAGGGGAGAAGAGTGAAAATATACGACTTTAGTATATGGTTGAAAAAAGTGTATATGAAGAGATTTCATGAGATGTTTGTATATGAGTTGTAGGTTGGTATGTGTTAATGTAAAATGTTGGGATTAAGTCATAGGGTTCGAGGTTCCTACAGCGGGCAGCACACACAATTTGGCTATATTTCGGGTTTTCTTTCTATTCTGCGTGATTAGGTCGACCACCCGGACCTTTTCGTTTGCACCTTGATACACTTTGGTTATACGTCCTAGGCGCCATTCATTCGGGGGGAGGAGGTCATCCTTGACGACGACGAGATCTCCTTCCTTTACGGGGCTTTCCGCCCTTTTCCATTTGTACCTCTTGTGTAATTCTCTGAGATACTCGTTCTTCCATCTGGTACTAAATTGATGATGGAGCACCTTGAGTTTCTGCCATTTGGGAACCAGAGAGAGGTCTTCAGCATTGGGTTCGGGTATGGATAACAGTGGGGCACCGCGGAGGACATGTCCAAGGGTGAGTGCCAGTAGGTCTTGCGGGTCTTGCGACATGGCTGAGAGCGGTCGGGAATTGAGAACCGCTTCTATTCTTACCATCAGGGTTGTGAGTTCCTCGAAGCTAAATTTATGATTTCCGGCGACCTTAGTGAAGTGCAGCTTAAAACTCTTCACTGCTGCTTCCCATAGTCCACCCATATGAGGGGCATACGGGGGAATAAACTCCCAATAGAAGCCGAGTGGGGCGTATTTAGCGGAGACGTCGGCTGCTGCTTCCTTCAGGAACACGCCGAACTCGCGGTGGAAGGTGCGTTGAGCTCCGACAAATGTCTTCCCATTGTCGGACATAATCTTATAGGGGAGACCGCGACGTCCAACAAATCTAGCAAAGGCTGATCGGAAAGCCTCCGTAGTCAAGTCTGAGCAGACTTCGAGGTGTATTGCTTTCGTGGAGAAGCATACAAACACACAAACGTATGCCTTTGAATATGAAGCTCGCCGATGGGTTGATACTTTTACTAGGATCGGGCCGGCGAAATCCACCCCAGTCGTGTGAAACGGTAGGGTATATGTGGTTCGCTCGGAGGGTAGTGCTGCCATGATCTGCGATCTCATCTGCTGCTTGTGGATGGTGCATGTTTTTCAGTGGAAGATGCACTTTTTTATTTTGGGTTTGAGTCGGGGAATGTAGTACTCTTGTTGTACCATTCGCATCATTAACTGATTTCCAGCATGCAGCATGGTGGTGTGTAGAAATTTTAGCAGCAGGGTGCAGAATATTGAGTTTCCTGGGATGATTACAGGATGACGCTCGTTGTAACTAAGGGCTGCGTATTTAAGCCGTCCGTTTACACGCAGTACGCCTTTGCTGTCGAGTATAGGATTTAATGTCAGCAGCGGGTCCTTCTTGCTGATCGGTTTTGAGACTTCGAGTTGAGCTATGGTTTCACCATAATGCCTTCGTTGAGTTAGGGTTATGAGTCGCGTTTTTGCTTCGTTCATCTCTTCGTGGCTTAGAGTCATGCTCATTTGAGATGACAATTTTCGTGACCTGTGAATAAAACGATATACATATGCAAGTACTCTAAGGGCTCGGGGGAAGGAAGAAAATCTCTCCAAGATATCTTCGGATGGCGAGGTATGGAATGCGGCGATGTGCCTTTGCTCCGGAGGCGACGGGTGTTGGGGGCGAGAGCTAGGCCATTCATTGGCGGGTTTGGCGAGCCATTTAGGACCTTTCCACCAGATGGTGTCTTCGACGAGATCCTGAGGTCGACATCCACGGGTGCCTAGGTCAGCTGGGTTGTCGCTGCTGCATACGTGCCGCCACGTAGCATTGCTTATCAGTTGCAGGATCTGGGATATCCTGTTGGCTACATATGTTTTCCAAGAGTGTGGTGGTTTCTCTAGCCATGCTAAGACGATGGTCGAGTCTGTCCACAGAACAAGTTCGTGAGGCGGTAAACTTAATTCCGTTTGTATTTGGTTTACCAACTTTGCCAGTAGAACTGCTCCACAGAGCTCTAGACGAGGGAGATTTATTGTTTGGAGAGGAGCTACCTTTATTTTTGCAGCTAATAAATGTGAGGTGAAGGAGTTGTCGCCATGTTGTACCCTCATGTACACACAAGCGCAGAATGCCTTCTCTGAGGTATCTGAGAAACCGTGGAGTTGTACCGGTTTGTCGGGGGAGTACTGCACCCATCGGGGTATTTGGATGTCTTTGATTGCCGGGAGATTCTCATGAAACGTGTTCCATTTATGTAGGGATCCGGATTTTACGTTTTCGTCCCAATCCGTTCCTTCTAGCCAAAGTGTTTGGAGTAGTACCTTGGCTACTATCATAATTGGTGATAACCATCCTGCCGGGTCGAATAATTTCGCCACAGCCGATAAAATCTGGCGTTAGTACTACACTTTGCTGCGGGTTGAGGTTCGTATGAGTATGAGAAGGTGTCCGTAAGCGCGTTCCAGCGTATTCCTAGAGTTTTTGTTGAGCTTGTGTCACTGAATTTAAGAAAGTCGGCATCTATCAAATGAGACTCTGGGATTTTCTCTAGTATTTTCGGGTGGTTTGCCCTAATTTTCTTAAGAGGGAATCCTGCTGAATTTAACGCTTCGATAACTTGGGTTAGAGAGTTGATAGTGGACTGTATTTCATTACTGCCTGAAAGAATGTCATCTACATAAATTTCATTGAGTAGGATATTGTTTGCGAGAGGGTATTCGCTTTTGCAATCTTCGGCTAATTGATGTAGGGTTCGAATAGCTAAATATGGGGCACAGTTAACGCCAAACGTAACTGTCTTTAGCTTGAAATCTTCTATTGGAGAGTGGGGGGTTCTGCGAAAGAGTATTCGCTGGAAGTCTTGATCTTCCTGGTTAACGAGTATTTGCCGGTACATTTTCTCAATGTCGCCGTTAAATACGTACTTATAGAGTCGCCAATTGAGGATTATTAGCATTAAATCGTTTTGTAGTGTTGGGCCTGTGTGTAGGACGTCGTTTAACGAGTTTCCTGATTGTGATAATATGGATGCGTTGAAAACGACTCGGACCTTTGTGGATTTACTGTCGGGTTTTATGACAGCGTGATGGGGTAGATAGAAGGAGAAGTACTTCCCTTCGTGGATTACTTCGAGAGGTGAAGTGGGTTCCATGTGGTCCAAGATCAAGTATTCCTCCAAGACCTCCTGATATTTTTGCTGCAGCACTGGTTTTCGTTCTAAGGTCCGCTCGTTGCTGATGTACTGTTGCTGTGCTGCTAGTCTGGAGTGGCTTAGGGCAAAATTTTTGCAAAATTCGTCCGCTTCTGAGTGAGTTTGGGGAGCTGGGACTTCTTCTTGCTCCCAGAATTTCCTTAGTTGGATGCTGATCGGGTCATTTTGGGTTGGATGGACCTGTGTTGAAAAGGACTCTATCTTTTGAGTTGTCGGTCCGCTGATTATCCATCCGAATATTGTCTGTTGTGCCAACAGGGTTCCATTGTGGAGGTGTTGCACTCCTTGTCTGAGGATTTGGGGTGCTAAGTCGCTGCCGATTACCATATCAATTCGAGATGGGGTGAGACATTTTAGGTCGGCTAAAGCTAAGTGTGTTATTTTGTTGATGTCAATGGTTGACACCTGGGTCGTGGGTAGTAGGTGTGTGAGCTTGGGTAATATTATTGCTCTTGCTTTCACATGGTGTGATAAGTCTGACGAACATAGAGTTAGTTCGCAGACTTTAGTTGAGTTCTGGATGAAAGTTCCTCCCATTCCTGAGATTTCGTAATGGGTTTCTTCCGTGGGTAGATTGAGTATTTTTTTAATCCGAGATGTGACGGATTTTGTGGTGTTCTCCTGCTAGATATATCGGTACTATAGCCGTGGGCAAGAGTGTGGTTTCGTTGCTGCTTGCATGGTGTGTTGTTACCTTGACTGTCTTCTTCTGAGCCTGGGGGTGTGGCTGATTCCTGTTGAGGTTGATGGTCTGTCGTCTGCTATTTCCACTGCGGTCGCTGCCTGTCCTGTCGATGAGAGGGGTTTTGAGTATGGGTTTGTATTTTGATGATGGAGTAGTGAGTGATGACGCCTCTCACGATCTTTATATGGATGTATATATATTTTAAAAAAAAAAAATTTTTTATTATGTTGCGAACTCAAAAATCCGAATATATATATATATTAATTTATATTAATTAATGCTTGTATCCGAGAATATCTTTGATTAAAAATTTTTTTCTTGTTATGTTGCGAACACAAAAAAACGAAAATATATATATATTAAATTATATTAATTTTTGCTTGTAGCGGACAATATCTTTGATTAAAATTTTTTTTTTTTTGTTATGTTGCGAACACAAAAATCCGAAAATATATATATTAATTTATATTAATTTTTGCTTGTAGCGGAAAATATCTTTGATTAAAAAATTTTTTTTTTTTCGAAAATATATATATATTAATTTATATTAATTAATGCTTGTAGCGGAGGATATCTTTGATTAAGAAATTTTTTGTTATGTTGCGAACACAAAAAACCGAAAATATATATATATATATTAACTAGCTGTACCCTGCAACGCTTCTCTGTTGCACATCTGTAAATACATGAACAGCTTTGTCTGAAAACTTAAGTCTCTCACTCCATCTGATTGGCTTTATTGTAGTTGTCAGTAGCTCTCCGAAAGTCAAGCGTAAGACAACATAGCCTATTCTTGTGAGGTGTTAAGCAATGAAGATCCAATGCGAAAGAGTTAGTAAAAGCCCCCACCATCTTTCATATGTGTAAAGAGCTGCTGATGTCTTCTTCGCTCTATTCTCCACATCGAGCATCCAAGACCACTTTCAGTCTAATACTATTCCCAAGTGTGACCTTATTTCGAGTAACTTGCAGAACACTGGTATGGAGGGGGACAATCAAGAAAAAGTTCTGCTTAAAGGCGCTTGGAAATTGTATTGGTAATCGCGTCACATTAATATTATTATATATTTTATATTATGGTTAAGAGTTTAAAATTATTATAAAGATAAGGGCTTGCCATTATGATTTTGGGTAAGTGACCGCTGCAGCCGCCTCGAAAAATCAAGCCGAGAGGCCCAATTTTCGACAGCATTTTGAATAGATCACGCGCCGAATATTCTCCCCCAAGGCATTTGACTTCACATATCTCCACAAAAAATGGTCCAGCGGTGTTAAATCACACAATCTTGGATGCCACGTCACAGGCTCAATGCGTTCACCAAAAGTTTTCTTGATTATTTTGTTGGCTGTACGACATGTATTGCCGTCCTGTTGGGACCAAAGGTAGTCCACATCAATATCCTCTACTTCAGACACGCACATTAATCATTGCTACCCATTGACTGCAAAATTATGGCCGGCGTATCCATATTACCCAAAGTTAGCTTAATAACTGAAGAAGATTTTCTTATGAAAACCGAGACCTAATGTGCGACGTTTTTAATAGTCATTCGACTCTAATTCTTGCACGAGTTGAATTTCGTATGCCCGCTTACCAAGACCGTCGGCAAGAACTTCCATAAAGTGGGTGGGCACAGCACCAATTGATACGCGAAATGACGAATGGACTCATTCGGGCCTTCTGCTTCCCTATTCTTCTGCACAGCAGCAACAGCATTTCGGTCCTCGAACATCAGCAATTGCAAACGTTGTTCCGCAGTAAGTCTCTTAATTATGAATGGCAAACCAAAAAAGGAAAAGCTGTCAAAAAAATCAACACCGGTATTAAAATATCGCCTTATTAAAAAAACATCATGCTTCGATGAAGGCGAAAAAGCACCCAAAACGGCAGAAAAAATTAATTTAGTTTATGGGCCCGACACTGTAAACGAACGTGTAGCACAAAAGTGGTTTTCTAGGTTCCGTACCGGTAATTTCGATGTCAAAGATGCACCACGCGTCGGGAGGCCTGTCGTCGAAAATTGCGATAAAATTTTTTTTTTTTTAATTTGTTGGTAACGCGATTTTTGTTTGACTGATGTAATGACGTAGAAACTGATGCATTTTATCTCGCGTGCCGAAACTAATACAAAAGAAACGCGAGTTTCGGAACGCGACATTAAACTCCTCCAACTATGTATTCTGTGTTCCAACGCACACACGCACATTGTTTTGATAGATATGATCTTTGACGTTAGGAACACACCTACATTGCTTAGACAACAGTGAGTGCTTGTAATTTAATACGAACTTCATACCATAGCAATAAAGCTCAAATTGACTACGTTTTAGTTACAAATCATTTGTATGGGAAAAAGAAAAGGGCTATTTTTAGGGTTTTTCCAGCAATAATTCTAATTTTTCTCGCCGTAAAAACCATCCTTGAACTTCAACGAACATTTTAGAAAAAGATTTGGCCAAATTGGTCCAGGCGTTGTTGAGTTATGCGCTTACCAACACATTTTGCGATTCATTTTTATATTATAGATTTATATTAATTTTTGCTTGTAGCGGAAAATATCTTTGATTAAATATTTTCTTGTTTTTTTTTTTTTTTTTTTTTATGTTGCGAACACAAAATCGGAAAATATATATTAATTTATATTAATTTTGCTTGTAGCGGAAAATATCTTTGATTAAATATTTTTTTTTTTTTTTTTTTTGTATGTTGCGAACACAAAATCGGAAAATATATATATTAATTTATATTAATTTTGCTTGTAGCGGAAAATATCTTTGATTAAATATTTTTTTTTTTTATGTTATGTTGCGAACACAAAAATCGTGCGTATATTTATCATATATTTTTTTTTTTTTTTTTTTATAAATTTTTAGCACGTTAGTTTGATAAAACTCGCACAGTTTCGTCACTTAACAATGTATAAATATTAGTTTTTATTTTCAACTTGTTTGAATTTTTTTTTAGTTTTATAATTTTCACCGTTTCTTTTTCTTTGTCAAATATTTAGCAGGTCGTACGGCTTTTCGATTCGAGTCCGCTATGTTACGTTATGCGAAATTAACCAGTAAACGAATTTAATTTTGTTCCAAAAATTATTTAAACAAAATTTGTCATTTCAAACATTAATTTCACAGAAGTTTAAAATCAGCGCTTTTAAAGAGATCTCTTGCTATATTTCGCTTTTAAAATATAAATTTTTAATATAAAGTTCACTTTCACGGCTTAATTTGATTTTTTTTTTTGACGAAAATTATTTTCTACTGAACGCAATTGTCTTTAAACCGTTTTGCTTCTCGCTTTTTTTTCAACATTATTATTTCAATTTTTTCAACAATTTTTTTTTTCTTTTATCACACACGACCGCTCGATTAAAGGTTCCGTTTGATTTTTCTTTTTTTGACGAAAATTATTTTGTACTGAGCGCAATTGTCTTTAAACCGCTTTGCCTCTCGCTTTTTTTTCAACAATTTTTTCTTTATATCACACACTACCGCTCGTTTAAAGTTTCCATTTGGTTTTTTCTTTTTTTTTTGACGAAAATTATTTGTACTGAACACAATTGTCTTTTAATTTTTTTTCTTTATAGCACACACGACCGCTCGTTTAAAGTTTCCATTTGGTTTTGTCTATATGTATGATGGCCGCTGTTGCCGTTGGGTAGAGCAGTGGTGTCAATTCGTTTTTTCGGCACCGAAGGACCATGTATAATGCTGAGAGGGGGTAAAATGGGCCGTTTCCAATAAATGAGGAAGTCTAGGTCTTTTTGGGTTTTAAAATATAACAATTCAGGTTTATTAAATTACGAATGGTATAATATAGATTATTGGAAAAAATAATAATTTTGAGTTATAATTCGTTGTATAAGGTTTTTATACACAAATTGTCTTGATGTCTTTGAGACCATTTAATTATTACAAATTTAGGTCTTTAAAGATTATTTGAAAGTATAATGAAAAAGAATATAAGCAAAATATAATTTAAATGAGGAAGAGCAGTCCGTGTGGTGATATCGATTCGTTTGCGGTTGAAAAGCGATTGATTGCTGTCTTTTGCTGTTGACTATTTTTGGCCGGCTGATTATTCAAACGGTGCGGAGCGTTGGCAACATTGGGCGATATTGGGCAGCACATCGCGGCGTTGCCACCTGAGGGGGATCACTCCGAAAAAATAAGGAGGTCCATGTCCTCAACATAAGTTAACAGGAAGATCTTTTTCTCTTCGGGAAATGGAACAGGGAGTAACCTATTCAAAAAAAACTTTGATATTGTTTGATTTACTTGAAATTCGGTACATAGGTGTCTTTTTGCTTAAGTTAGCAGGAAGATCTTTTTCTCTCCGGGAAGTGGATCAGGGGTTTAGGTGTATTTTTATTTAACTAAGCAGGAAGATTTATTTTCTCTCCAGGAGGTGGATCAGGGACTGACCTATTCAAAAAGATTTTAGTTATGGTTTGATTTACTTGAAATCCGTTATATAGGTGCCTTTTCGTTTAACTAAGCAGGAAGATTCAATTACTCTCCAGGAAGTGGATTAGCGACTGACCTATTCAGAAAAATTTTAGTTATGGTTTGATTTACTTGAAATTCGGTATATAGGTGTCTTTTTATTTAACCAAGCAGGAAGATTTACTTTCTCTCCAGGAAGTGGATCAGGGACTGACATATTCAAGAAAATCTTAGTTATGGTTTGATTTCCTTGAAATTCGGTATATAGGTGTCTTTTTATTTAACTAAGCAGGAAGATTCAATTTCTCTCCAGGAAGAGGATTAGGGACTGACCTGTTCAAAAAAATCTTAGTTATAGTTCAATTTCCTTGAACTAACTAAGCACGAAGATTCATTTTCTCTCCAGGAAGTGGATCAGCGACTGACCTATTCAGAAAAATTTTAGTTATGGTTTGATTTACTTGAAGTTCGGTACATAGGTGACCTTTTGCTTAGGTAACAAGGAAGATCTTTTCCTCTCTGGGAAGTGGATCAGGGAGTACCTATTCAAAAAATTCTTAGTTATTGTTTGCTTTACTTGAAATTCGTTATGTAGATGCCTTTTTGTTTAACTATGCAGGAAGATTCATTTTCTCTCCAGGAAGTGGATCAGGGTGTGACCTATACAAAAAAATCTTTGTTATGGTTCGGGTTACTTGAAATTCGTCATATAGGTGCCTTTTCGTTTAACTATGCAGGAAGATTTACTTTCTCTCGAGGAAGTGGATCAGGGACTGACCTATTCAAAAAAATCTTAGTTATAGTTCAATTTCCTTGAAATTCGGTATATAGGTGCCCTTTTGCTTAGGTAACAAGGAAGATCTTTTCCTCTCTGGGATGTGGATCAGGGAGTTACCTATTCAAAAAAATCTTAGTTATAGTTCGATTTGCTTGCAACTCAATTCATAG